>JAMPIV010010326.1:0-16375 GCA_024509875.1 Oreohelix idahoensis | reverse complement strand
AAAGGCATAACACCTTGCAGAAGACCATAACAGAAGGGAGAGTTGAAGGTAAACGTGCAAGGGGAAGACAGCGCTATAAGTGGGAAGATAACATCAAGAGATGGACGGGAAAGAGTCTATCAGAGTGTACCACCAAGACAAGAGACAGAAGACGTTGGAGATCCATTACAGCCAACCTCCGTTGTGGAGATGGCAACTGATGATGATGATGATGATGCTTCATATTTTAAATGCCGTACATGCTTCAATGCCAAAGTCGTGGCATGGATGTAAAGAGAGGTTAGCCGATTCAGAACTCGAACCTGAATAGATTGTTGTGGATGTTT
Organism: Oreohelix idahoensis; assembly: GCA_024509875.1. Taxonomy (NCBI): domain Eukaryota; kingdom Metazoa; phylum Mollusca; class Gastropoda; order Stylommatophora; family Oreohelicidae; genus Oreohelix; species Oreohelix idahoensis. The sequence continues at coordinate 16,049 of JAMPIV010010326.1, read as the reverse complement.
ATAAGACTTAATTCTTGAAGAATCACTAAGAATGATCAGCAACTTCAAAGTATGACATTTTGTACCTATAATCTGTAACTATGATCGTATCGTTCCTTCGTATGTGCCATGTTGAATAAACTATATGTACAGTAAACCGACTTATGTACTACCATCGAGTGAACAGTTTAAACACTACTTGTTGTAGTTCGTTTTCACAGAACAGTTTACTGACATTTTGTTCATATTACCATTTCGCGTTATGAAGACCAACACCATTACCATAAACGGCTACAAACACTGATATTATCGCATTTACCTTGCGGAATGTAAACAATTCTGCGTATAAAGCAGATAGGTCCGTAGGGGGCAGTATAGTGTTAGAGACTTCACTCTAATGATCCAACATAGAGCAAAATAATGGATGAAAAGGCATGATTTATGCCAAATAAAAGCGATTGGTGAGAAAAATTAAGAAAAAGAAATAATACTGAGGTAAGGCTTAAGGTGTGAGAGATCACACAAAAGAGCATGTTCTGGCGTTATGTGACAGCGAACATACGCGACCCTATATGTTAGTGTCATTATTCGATTATAATCAGATGAAGTAATGGACCAACAACATCGAGCGATACCCTCAGTGGCAATAATACGTGTAACCAACACGCAACAGGAGCCATAGTTCCCACCCGAGCCACTTCCTTATTAATATGGAAATTCTCAACAGCAAACAATCAAGAGGGGGTGTAGAGTCTGTTTTGTTTACTATTGAAGTCGTTGTTGACTGTGCTGCATACATGGTGCATGGGTTGTGTTAATATGGCACGGTTAACAACTGTCAATATAGTTGATTTAACTGTTATCAACTTCAGTCGGGCTTACGTATAGCCGACACAAATTCAACATATAAAATAAAGGATGTAGTCTGAAGTACTGACCACAACTGGCAAAAGGATGTAAGTCGAGTCCATTTCTTGACGAAGACGCAGACAATTTATTACAGACGTTAGTACAAGTTCAAACGTAATACTCATAAGCATGCATCACAATGTAGATTACTTCTTTGATATGACAGTTCATATTGTTCTCGTTCTTTCCATTTTTTATTAATCATGAGCTTGATCAACATTTTTATAATAAGGACCGACCCTTCAAGGACGGTGACGACCTTCATGGTAATAATTTCTTCTTGGCTTTCTTGGAGCCTACACGCCCCGACGGGCTTCTGGAGTGATCCATAAATACAATAGTGATCTTGAAAATATTCGGTGTACGTCTGGATACCACTAGCTATACAACCTGTGGTTCGTATTGAAGTCCAGCCAGATCGCAACACGTCAGAAGAAATAACGAGAAAATATCACATAATTAATGTACACGTTATCGCCCTACCTTGGCCGATACAACTGTGCTCCACTCCGGAGACTTTGAATACTTTATAAAGGCTTCCCAATATCTGGGCAAGCTTGAACAATAGTTCATGCAAAATACATGACCGACACCGGTCATGGCCATCAGGTCACTCTACAACGTCATTGCTCTTTGGCAACCCCCACACCCGCGCACTGATTTGCGCCTTTTCCCCACTAATGTGTTTGACCGTGCGTAAATAATGAATTATATATATACTTACTCAAATGTGCCCCCACATTTAAATTACACGCGCAAAAAGGACGTAACAATACCTTCCCCCCACGGGACCAAAATAAGCGAAGCTTTTTTTTTGTATTAAGATATGATTGATTAAGTTCATTTAACAATTACTGTAACATCATTTAAAAAATTAAGTTAATTGAAAGTATTAATGTGTGGGATGAAGTATGGAAGAAGAAAGATAACAAATTCCAAATGAAAAGATTCACCAAAATAATGGATCAAACTGATATGAAATACCAATGAAGGAATGAAATAAAGGGATAGAAGGATGAAAAGAAATGGTGAAAAAAAATGAAGACGACAATAAAACAGAAATAGCGTATAAAAATTTGAAATGTAAAAAGGAATGTGTGTCAATTTGACAAATGGTAACAAAATTAAACAAAGTCAATTTGAAAAGTAACACAATAGAAGAAATTTGACACAATCCCAAAGTATGTGTTGCAAGAATGAACAACACGGCCTAACTAGGTATGATAATAATAGCATGTGAGGTTAACTGTGTGAAAACTATCAAGCGCCAATAATGCGCAATCATAATAAATATTTAAATATCTCACATTATTTATAGATTATACTAAACTATACGGTTATTGGAATATTAAAAATGTCACTTATATATCCTCCATGAAAAGTTCAATTGTTATTAATACAAAATGAAGTACCCAAAAGAGTCACTAAGTCATAATGTCAAATTGCAAAACTGTCAATAATTTAAGCTAATAATGTTAATTTGTAGCTAAAATGCTATCTCCTTATAACTGTTAAGTTCACTTGATAGAGCTTTAATTTAAAGTTCCAATTATCTAAATTTATTCCACTATTGAAAGATAATAGTAGTAATGTTAATACTAATGCACTTAAATGTCATTGACAGGCAATATAAATGGAAATAATGTTTTCTTATATTGCATTGTTAGATGAGAATCAATTCACTTAAATGTCACTGTTGCAGTAGCGACTTAATTATGTAATGTAAATAGATCCGGTAACGTTAGGTACAATATCCATATCAATGCGAAATGTCAAAATCCTGTAATTATACAAATAAGCTACGATTGATTAGTAGGTAATGGAGAGGTGGTACACTCTGTAATGCGTAGCGGTTCTGTAAAATTATGAGGGCATCTGGAAAGTGTGTCAGCAAGAACATTCTCTGATCCAGGAATTGATTGAATGGTGTAATTGAATGGCTGCAAGGCAATTGCATAACGTGTAGATCTAGATGATTTCAGGTCTTTGTTTTGGAGCGCAGTGAGTGCTTTCTGGTCGGTTTCCACAAAGAAATGAGTGCCTAGCAAGAAGCGTTGCAGCTTGAGAATGGACCATACCATTGCGAAGAGTTCCTTGTCCAGGACTGAATAATTACGTTCCGCAGCTGTGAGTTTTCTTGATACTTAAATGACAGGATGCAATGTTCCTGAGTAACACTGTAACAATAACACGCCCGATTCACACATTGGAAATGTTTCTGTGGAGGGTAAATGTTAGATCTGCGTTTGATAAGTGTAAAATAGGCGCAGATGAAAAAAGTAATTTGATTTAGTCTAAAGCGGTCTGACACTCGTTTGACCACAGTGTTATGTTAGGTAGTCCTATTTAATAATACAGAAAGACATGCAGTGATAATAGTCAACAAAAAGGAAACGCAGTTGACAAAGGCCCACATCTCAAAGGCTGAACTAAAGTCATAGCCTGTGGAAAAGTAAAGCAGTGCGACAAAAAGTTGTTGACTAAGAAAATACTGAATTAATCGGCCCAGTAAAAAATAACGAAATATAGATACAACAAGTGTAGAGTCTGAATAGACAGGATATATGAAAATAAAGAAATGCTAATATGGTAAGAGATAGATGAAGTCAAGTACCAAAAAGTATCTGTAATAGCAGAAGAGACAAGTACAGAACATCCGGAAGAATGAAAAGTAACGCACCCACAAACGCAACTTTAAAAGTGCGTGGTGCAGAGTTTTGTACAAGTTGCACGTCTAGAGGATGGTGCGCAAAAAGTGAACTATGTATTACATTAACAGCTCTGTGAGCGTCACGATAATTTTCAAAGCGAACAAAAGCAAGCTGGTTAAAAGAATTTTGAAGTTCGAACATGCGAAAAAATTTAACATTACCAACCTTCTGAAAAAATTTTCGAAGTGCATACCAAGTTGTATGCGATGGAATGTTGCGCACCAGAACAGTGCAATTCAGTGACATCTGATCTCGGCCAGATCATAACTGAGTCCGAGTATCAATGAAATTATCATTATTTGTCCTGCGTGCTAAGCGCGGAAAATAATTATTATGCACCTTTTGTTTTTTACATGTCGTAGCAGTAGGATAATCATGGTTAAACTTGTGATAAACCGGACGAATATGATTATGAGCAGATTGCTCGAGTCGTAGCTCATCATCATCGGGTGAAGCCCAATGCCTATCAATATGACATGTCGTAACTTTCTTGTCACTAGTCGTAGTACCGAGCAAATGATTAATATAACTACCTGAACAACAGTCACCATGATGAAGTTCGTTCTCGTGAACAATCTTCTTTTGTGCATGGAACTCATTAAAATCATCATCCTTGGTAAACATGCTGTGTGGTGGGTAATTATTCTTGTCGAATGAACCACTGGTCTTACGCCATGAATCATGTCGAGGAAAAGTGTATTTGCCTGGAAAAGATTTGTTAAAACCACGCTGACTATCATCCATTGAGTGCTTGGTGCTGACTCTTTGCTTTCGTGAAGTGTGGGTCATCAACTTTAGGTCTAACACTGTTAAAATTAACAGCAGACAACACTTTGTTGTTTAATACAATATCCAATAAACCATCAACTCTGTTCCCCAAATTAGCAATTTCACCCTTTAGCCGTGAGATTTCTTCACCCTGCTTGATATGTCTCCCGCCTAGTTCGATCGTACTACTTTTTCCTTTATGCAATAAAGCATCAGAAGTGACCATCTTTTCCTGATACTCACTTGCGAGTTGCACCGAAGACTGTTCTTCATTATGGGTCGCTATGTTCTTTTCCTGAACAATCGCTTCAAGACGTATGATCTCTAACCTCATCTGCTGAAGCTGAGGGACACGAGATTGCGTTTCATGCAGTATCCTCGTTTCTATTTCTGCCTCTCTCATGGATGTCTTTTTCATTGCCATTTTCTTTACTCTCTTCTTATGTGCTTCCAACATATGTGGCTGTAGACGGGTAACTTGAACCATAAGACCCTGAATTTTTAGCAGCGTGTGACTGAATACGTGCTGTCAAAGCTTCCTTTGCTTTGAAAAAATTCGCTCTAAAACAAGTAATCTTATCGTCCAAAGTCATTACTGTTGCTGGTAAGTTTCCTCGTACAGGCTGCAACATTATCTTGTAGTTCCTGCATCTCAGAGTCAAAAATCTCTATTCTTCCTCAAGGCAGTTTCTAATGACTCCTTAGAAGTAGCCAGTTCCACGTGCAAAGAGATCTGAAGTTGGAATTATCAACCTCGATCTGCGAATTTAGTGTCCTCACCTTTTCGTTTAAATTCTCTATTAATCTTTCCTTGTCTTCAAGGATCTCCGACAACTCATTAACTTTGCTCTCCTCAGCAATATCTTCTAAAAAGTCACCTTTTCCTGCTCATAACGTTTGATGTTTCCTATTTGTTTGCCATGAAAATCGTTGTTGAGTATAACATGAGGTATATTTTTCAATACATGATCATGTTTCACATGGATGTGTCGATCAAGAAAGATACGAAGTTTCCAAAGCAGTAAATCTGCTAGATCATTAGCCATCACAATATGAAGAACCGAAGAAAAATGAAAATCAGCAAAATCCATCAGTTCTGATGCCACATGACATAAGAAACGGTCCATCACATATTGCTTAGGTGCTGGGCCTTGTAATATATCATCTTTACCATCCTGGAATAGCCCCTCCAGCACAGACATCATGTCCTCCGTAGACTTTTTGTGTAATTATATATGCAATTAACTTGCTTAGTTACTGGGTGACAAGCTCTATGTCCATGGAACTTGTAATGTAATATATAAATAATTACTGAAATAGATTCTATATTATAATTATTATTATATTTGAATTTTGAAGTATTTAGTTATACTTAAGTTAAATTAGCCTAGCATACGAGGTATTACATGATGAAGATAACGAAAACAATAGCGACAAAGATAAGATAACAAGGAACAAATGAAAACGTTCGCAGAAATCAAATAAGTAATAAAAGAGAAATAAAAATAATTTTGCAAAGAATGCAATGACAGCTGCGAATAAGAACTAGACAAGTGACAACACAAGGTATAAACATGAACTTTAAATAGAAATTAACGACAGTAAGATTGAGAATGACGATCACAAACAATGTGAATCATAAAAACTAAGGTACGGAGAGAGAAAAAATATAAGATAACAATGTATATATATAACGCAACGTCACAACTAAACGAATAATGTTGACTGAATTCAATCACAAACAGAGTGTGCCCTGACCAAATGTCAAAGGATCTTTTGTGATTTGAAAATAGTCAACTGGCCCTAAAGATCAATTTGGAATCTTCTCACCGTCCGAAGAGGTATATGAGTTGAAACCAAATTCCCTTGCCAACCGCCCACGAAGAACATGGAACATATAACATAAAATAGCATGAATGTGGACATATTAATTAAAGAAGGGATCTACCATCGCATATAACGATGGCACATGTGTACATAATGACCAAAAATTACTTATCTTAAAAGAAGAAAAAAATATCCCGGCCCTCGCAACGCTAGCGAAAAAGCTTCCATGTTGGGTCTCGGGTGCCGTTACATATATGAATCGCTTTAATGTTGTTAAAGTCCAGCGTTGACCTTGACCTTGGATGACAGTTATTTTTGAATCCCAAGTACACGATGATGTCACCTTGAAAGCACTGGATACTTTGAAATTTTCAACCGAGTGTTCACTGAAAGTTCGTTTTGCTCCCCTTAGACTGGCCCACCAGCTGTAGAGTCTGTTTTGTTTACTATTGAAGTCGTTGTTGACTGTGCTGCATACATGGTGCATGGGTTGTGATAATATGGCACGGTTAACAACTGTCAATATAGTTGATTTAACTGTTATCAACTTCAGTCGGGCTTACATATAGCCGACACAAATTCAACATATGAAATAAAGGATGTAGTCTGAAGTACTGACCACAACTGGCAAAAGGATGTAAGTCGAGTCCATTTCTTGACGAAGACGCAGACAATTTATTACAGACGTTAGTACAAGTTCGACCGTAATATTCATAAGCATGCATCACAATGTAGATTACTTCTTTGATATGACAGTTCATATTGTTCTCGTTCTTTCCATTTTTTATTAATCATGAGCTTGATCAACATTTTTATAATAAGGACCGACCCTTCAAGGACGGTGACGACCTTCATGGTAATAATTTCTTCTTGGCTTTCTTGGAGCCTACACGCTCCGACGGGCTTCTGGAGTGATCCATAAATACAATAGTGATCTTGAAAAATATTCGGTGTACGTCTGGAACCCACTAGCAATACAACCTGTGGTTCGTATTGAAGTCCAGCCAGATCGCAACACGTCAGAAGAAATAACGAGAAAATATCATATAATTAATGTACACGTTATCGCCCTACCTTGGCCGATACACCTGTGCTCCACTCCGGAGACTTTGAATACTTTATGAAGGCTTCCCAATATCTGGGCAAGCTTGAACAATAGTTCACGCAAAATACATGACCGACACCGGTCATGGCCATCAGGTCACTCTACAACGTCATTGCTCTTTGGCAACTCCCACACCCGCGCACCGCTTTGCGCCTTTTTCCCACTAATGTGTTTGACTGTGCTTAAATAATGAATTATATATATACTTACTCAAATGTGCCCCCACATTTAAATTACACGCGCAAAAAGGACGTAACAGTGGGTCCACCCAGCACACAGCCAACGCAGAAATAACCCCTCGCGTTTTAAATTACATCCATAATATAACTGACGGTGGAAAAACCACAATTGCAACTGAGTTCTTGCAACCAACCAGTCGAGAAAAAAAACAGAAACACGTTTACCAACTAGTCTTCAAAACTGTCTTTATAAGAATTAAACTCGACCCTACAGTAAGGTCAAATAACCACTATTAAACGCGCACATGAAAACTCGTATCAAGTCTAGAACGCAACTAGTAAGTGCGCGGCACCAAATTTTGCACCAAACTAACGTCGAGCTAATGGTGTGCAAATGACGATAAACGTTTAAACTTTACTACTCGGGGTGCATCAAATGAGTTACCAAAACGAACAAGAGCAAACTTTGTAGACGAATTATATAGCTCAAGACGTTGCACAAATTGAACATCTCCTTCCGATTGAAAGAAATTTTCTCAGCGACCTCCACGAGGTACTCGTTTGTATGTTATGAACAATAACCGTGCGCTGGTTATTACGAAAACGCGAAGAAGAAACGGAGCACATGAGACTTTCTCTGTGTGTTCAGGAGCATTATTCATAAGTTTATTTCTATCATTTGTCCATCTTTGGATTGCATCCGGTGTACATTAACATACACCCGTGCGTTGCCAATTAGCAGGTCTGGAATCCGATTATCGATTGCTACTGCAGATACTTGACCCGAAATAAAAGGAGCATCTATCTCTATTACTGCCAGTGGATAATATTCCTCCGTTCCCGCAAATGTAATGCACTTTTTGTATCCACCGCTCGGGCAAGATTCCTTAATACACGACCGATGTACATCTGTAGTCGTACAATCGGTGTCTCTTTAACCCGAAACTGGTTTTGTACCTACAAAAACTGGGATGAAACGATAACGTACCGTTTTCATGTACCGCAAACATGGCAGCTCATGACTACATTATGAAATCAATAGGTCTGCCATTAGGATAAAAAACGGACGCATTTCTCATCACGGAACGCATTAGAAGTGAATGCAAAGCTTACATGATCAGTTCCTTGTAAACCATGTTCATCATTATGAGTATTAACACAGGCGTTAGAGTTTCTATGATTGTTAATACGGCGGCAGTCTTTTTGTTCTCTAATGCCAATATTTTTGTAATTAAACACACACTCATTTGCATGCTGATTGCGTGTCCTGTGTGGACAGCCCTTACATAGATGATTATCAGCATTAAACGTGTAACATCGCAGAGTTTAAAATGTTGCCTCTGGAGTGCGAGATTTAAGGACACAGACTTCGTCCGTGCATTTAGCCTCCCATACAGGCACAGTTCAACGAAAGACTGTTTACTTACTACCTTCTCAGGATGTGCTGTCATGAAATGACGTCTAAATCACGTGGTTGATGTTCTTGTAGAAACGCCACCAGATCTGGACTCCATGAGGATAAAACCTTGTCCATTTAACCTTCGAACTTGCAATTCCAGGCAGATTTATTCATCTGAAAGTATGTTTTTGTGGATGATAAACTCCCGAAAATCCTTACCTTGACCAGGCAAAATTTGATGGAACCTGGTTCAATAACCCTGTTCATTGAGATTTAACTTTTGTAAAAGAATTGTTTTTAACTATGTCGTAATTATGACCACTTTGTTCATCTAAATTTTAAAAAGTTTGTAAGCTGTTTTTATTGATGTCGTCTGCTATAGTTGGCAGTGCGCAATTTCAGGTTAATAGAATTCATATAGATTGATGTTGATACTTCACGGATTATTGAACGCGAATTACACGGTCAACTTGTGACGTGTTAGCGTTGGTAAGGTCACGCTCCGTGACTTAGATACTGGATCCCTTTTTACGTTGATCGTCAAGCCGCGAAGACGTGTCTCACATCCTTCCAATGTTAGGCTTCATAATTGCCGCAAATATAGAATTTATATAAGGACACAGGGTCAGTCCAGATTGATATAATAAAGGATGGAATTATAAGGTTAGTAGATAACCTGAATTATGGAAGGATCGTTAATCAGTCTTAATATATATTCGTCAAGACACATGCGCTCACTGTCGGCTGTCTGAATCACAGCAGCGCGCGCATATAGCCATGATGTTCTGTTGACATTAATTCGGGAAGACACGGACTGATAATTATATATATATTCAATTGGAATCAAATTGATGTATGCTTTACTATGAACAATGCTCATGATATCGTCACATGTTTTGTCGTAATAAATCGTGTTTTGTGGACTCAAATACTTGGACTTCTCCAGTCGATATCATCCAATTATTATTCATTTTCCCAGCATTCGCGTACTATACAAAGAAAGCACGAAATTAAAATAATGAATGAAAACCAAGATAAATTTCAAAACAAGGCCAGAGGTTGTGAACACCTTTTATTTACTACTCAGTTGGACTGAGCTTGCAAGGACAAACTAACTCAACAACAACAGACTTTCAACAAGAGAAACCTTCAACAACGGAGTCTGCAACAACTGGTGCCCATTGTCTTGGGAACGAAAATTTATCTTCAATAAGGTTACCGAAGTCTCATTCAATGACCAAGAACTGTTTACAATTGGAAAATACTCACGTGACCTACAAACTGTGACGCACTACGCATAACAACCCAAGGGCAACACCACGTCATCGATTTATGTGCAAGAGGAACGGCCAAAGTCAAGATCTTCTTAAAGAATGGCTAACGTCAAATTAAGAACACTACTGCATTCTGAACAGAGCCAATACTTTAAAACGTTCAATATCAGCTTCAAGAAAGACCTATCTTCGCCGTTGGTGCATACTGACATTGACCGGAGTAGATAACTGAGCACAAAAAGATAAGTTTTATTGTAACCTTTGTCGGTTAAATAGGCATACACTAGTCCATTTCGCCTTTATATAGATAATAATATAGGCATTTCTTATTACTACCATTTGTAAATGTTATACGTGTTTTTGTTTTTCAACCGTCTGTTTGTTATTATTTTAGGCGGGTGGTTTGCGAGGCGAATCATAACCGATTTATGTCTCTCAGGATGACCGAATCGGTTTTGATCGATCTGTAGGGCAGTGAAATATTTTCATTTGCAGAGAACCCCATTGAAGATTATGCCGATGGGTACCTTTGTCTGTATTTGAAAGTATTTGACTTTAAGTGTTAGGTGTGAAGTTTTGTAATATTACTGTTGTATTTTGCTGTATTAAGTTTCATTTCTATTCAGTTCTAGTCATATGTTTGTAAAATATCTTGTTCATTCTGATCTTTCTATCATTTAGTTCATAGAGATTTTAATAACCGTTATATGAGTCCATGTCTACGTCATCAGTTTACGTGTATGTAGGTCAATCTCGATTTAGTTTTTTTCCTTGACCTTTCAGTACTTCCGATTGTTTTACTTAGTTCATAAAATCATTTATGTCTGTGAAATTGTCACTTTTGTATCGTACTACTGTTTGTAAATCTTTGGTTAATGTGCGTATTGTAGTTATTCATTTCATAGATTTATAATATAATTATATTGTTATAAATTGATTCTCTATAAGATAGTAAATTAATTTAATTAATTTTTATTAAATTGCATGATGACTTAGGTGATGTCATCAAGTTGCACTGTTGGCCCAAGACACTAGTCTTTATTCATTATGACTATGGCATGATGCCATAATATGATGATAAATTACTGAAGTAAGATAATTTTTATCGAATAAATGCTTGGTAATCACACCCATGCAGAGGGGATGAATTAGGAAACTATATTAGATACAATAAATATATAAATACATTATGATATTAATGAGGGAAGATGCCAATAGGTAATAAGTGAGATTAGTTGATGCATGAAATAAATTCAGCATCATAAATTAATAAGGGTTTAATACATTGGTATAATGTAATGAGCAAACATTATTGATATAAATTATTTAGTTACAAAATAGTTGTGAAACTTATAACTAATAGTACTATTATTGTAGTTGATTATATTGAGTATTAATCTATTTTTACACATACATATAATTAAATATTTAACTGAGGAGGCATATTGTTGTATTAATATGGCTACTCTTGACACCTTTGTTAAGATTGGGAAGCATTATGGTTACAAAGGACCAGAACTTCGTCAGTTTGCAGAAGAGCAACTAGCTATTGCAAAGAAGGAAGAGGAAGAGAGAAAAAGCAGCATTGAAACGAGAGAAAGAAGAACTTAAACGAGAGAAAGAAGAACTTCAAGGAGAAGAAGAAGAACGTGAACTTAAATTAGAAAAGCAAAGAGAAATTGCTAAACGAGAGATGGAAGAACAAAAAGAAATTGCTAAACGAGAAGAAGAAAGAAAAGTGGCAAGAGATGAAATCCTACGGATTGAAGAAGAGAATAAAACTAAACGAGAGGAAATTATAAGGCAACAAGAAATGGAATTGGCAGGTCTTAAGTTTGAAACTGCAAAACTACAGGCACAAAGTGTTTTACTACGAGCCAGACTGATAATTCTCAAAACGGATCTTCATCCATTAAAAACAAAATTTATTATAATTTTAAATTACCACATTTTAAATTGAACCTTGACGACCTATCATCATACCTAGCACGGTTTGAACAGGTATGCAAAACAAATAACTTACCTAAAAACGCATGGGCACTTAAACTAAATGAATTTTTTAGATGGTGAACCATTAAATGCAACAGAGAATGCTGATCCTACAATAGCAGTGGATTATGATTCGATAAAAGCTTTATTGTTATAAAGGTTCCATTTAGATGAGGAAGGCTGTAGACTGAGGTTTTAAAAACGCTTCTACCTGAGTCCAATAAAGACTTTCCAGGTTTTATTGCGAATATACGCAATACCTTTAACAGATGGGTGGAACTGGCAGGTATTAACAAATCGTATGACAAATTAGTTGATTTGTTACTGAGGGATAAAGTTTTATCCTCTATCAGTCCACCGTTCTTTTCTTTTATACAAGAACGAAAACCATCTACCATTGCTGCACTGGAAGAAATGGCAGTAAATTATTGCTCCGCACATCCTAATGCGAGCATATCTAACTTACAAATAAGAGAACCTCTACCTGTAGCTTCTAATATGGCATTCCAGGGTAAGGATAAATCACGAACTTATAGTATGGATAGGAATTATCCGCACAGAAGGAATAATGCCCACAATGACTATTATAAAAATAATAATACATATGGGAACGTAAACAGAGGTAGACAGCATAGTAGAAATCAGTCACCTCAATACAGGTACAACAATGGTCAACAGAGTGCAAATCATAATCGATCATACACTAATAACAATGATAACAGGTGGAATAAGAATAATCAAGGCTTAGACCTAGACACAACAGTCACCACGGGGGACAACAAAATAATTTTAATAATTATTCCCGTTCGCGGTCTCAGTCACGTAGACCCACACATTATGATCACAATGCAGGGGCGGCACTCACAGATGGCACGACCTCAAGTGTTTCTGATAATAATGATAAACCAATACAACCTTCGTCCACATGTTATGCTATGAATTATAACGTGGCAAATAGTTGCCCAGACTGTAATCTTGTTTTTCAGAAAGCAAAGGAGACAGTATTGAATTGCGGATACATTCTACCAGAGGTAGGTCTTGCAGCTAATGATGGAACAGGCTCTCTTATATTTAGCAGAGGAATAGTAAATGGTTCTATCGTCTCTGTTTTGAGAGATTCCGGATCCACGACCATTGGAGTCCGACAGTCACTGATCCATCCAAGTTGTGCTACTAACGAATATGTTAGGTGTATGACCTTTGGGGGTACCATTGAACACTACCCCACTGCGATAATTCATATTAATACGCCTTTCTTTTCAGGAAATGTTAAGGTATGCATGTTGAAAAATTCGGCAGCTGATCTCACAGTGGGACGCATCCAAGGCAGTGAGGATTGCACCCCAGAAGAAATTAAGGACTGGGGAAGAAAAAACTTGCAATTTTATTGCAATGCTAACGCCGTCATTGCAATGGCTACATTACGTGCCAAGAATCTTAATACATGTGGCACAGCAGTTTCAAATTTTAGTCTTTCTAGTATTTTTGAAAAAGAGGAGAATGATGATACTCTCCATCAAAATAATTATAAGGATAATATCAAGGTTGATATTGACACTACATGCACACCAATTGTCACTTAAGTCGACACGGTGATGCATACATCTTATGATGTACCGGTACATACTTCGACCAATGTCAATATCACAACTCCAGTGAATGTGAGGAAATCATTTCGAGGCAAGTAACCTTCCCTCGACATGATAATACTGCCAATTCAGAAAATACATGTTGGCGACGGACGGCAAAGTTTTTGCTTTGCCCAGCCAAGAGATGGCTACGACAAGTATGAAACTTACTACCTTTGGTAATGATAGATATCGTCCTAATTTCAGTCATGATGATACTTCATCTAATAAAATTATTACGTTTATGGATAAAGGTAAATTTAATTCTCTTGATATAACAAGGAATACATATCGTCATTGTTCACAATTTCGTGACAATGATATTACTTATATTGGCAAAAGTGCATATTCTCGCATGTGTTAGTGCACAATCTGCCACAAAATACTACATGGCAGGCACTTGACAATTTCTTCAATTATACAGCAAACGTTAGGTTTGTTTGTCTTCTGCCATCTTTCAATGGTCGGAATAGTGAGGGGTTGGTTACCTTTCGTAACAACAGAGATGCTCGTATGGTTATCGAGCGTGATAATGGTGCTTACTTTCACCACCATTGTCTAAAATTACAATTAGTACCTGATTCTGCGCCACGCAGATAACAGGTTACAGTAACACTGTTCGTCACATCTTTGATGACTCAGCATAGTCAGTCATCATTTCTTTTCTTTATTGGTCATTTATTCTTATATGACTTAGGTCTTGTAGGTTTTCTATAGGTGACACTTGTGTTGTCTTATCTACGATAACACTTTGTATTCCTGTCTTTATTTGTTTTTACCATGCCTACGATAAACAGTAACGTGATTGATTATTCTAACTATGCTCAGCCAAGGCAGCATAAGTTTCGTATATCGTCCATTGTCTTGTCATCATTGTTAAAAAAAGACATGCCATTGACGGTGAAATGGACTGACGAATGCGACAAAGCGTTTCGTAGGATATTGACAATCTTTTCAAATCCACCAATTTTGAGATTACCTGATGCTTCTAAAAAGTTTCTTCTTCGCACAGATGCCAGTAATTACGGTATCGGAGGTTGTTTGCTTCAATGTCACGACGATATACTTCATCCAACTATGTATATATCACAAAAACTTAAGTTGCCTGAAACAAGATACTCTACAGTGGACAAGGAGTTACTGGCAGTAGTTTGGGCGATCACTAAACTTGAAAAGTTCTTGTTGGGAGCACCCTTCGTGATCCAAACGGATCAGAAGGCGGTGGCATCGTTACGTCGATCTAACCACAAAAGCCCCACACTTGCCAGATTGCTATTCTGTTACAAGCTTACGACTTTGTCATCGAAGCCATACCCGGACCAGAAAATATAATGGCTGATGTGCTTTCGAGACACCCTACTGAAGTCGAATAATAATTGTCCATAATTTCAAACAATTAAAGACTGAACAAGATTGACTTTGGAACTATGATGTATTTCTGCGATGAAAAATGATATGAACTGATAGCTACATATGGAACAACTCTTCGAATAATTTGCAGGGTATCAACCTATATGTACACTCTCCGACAGAAATTGTTTGTAACAAGAAACGTATTCGATGGTTCGTTTTTCGGGTTTGTACTTTGGTTAGTGTCCATCCGTTCTACAACTCGTGACGATATAATCGGGAAGAATATCTGAATCCTGGCTGGACAAATACCGTTATCCTACAGAAATTGAAATTACTAATTCAACACCAGGAAAGTTTACATCCACTCAGGAACGAAACGTAGTTGAACATTATGAACTTTCTACTCCAATGGAACTTTCTGTGAATTCGCAAAGGAAATAACGACGGCTGGATCTTCATGTCCGACATTATTAAGTTTAATAAGTTATTAATTTAATAAGAATAAAAAAATAAAGTTGAAGTGTGATAATAAAAAAATGAAATGTAAAAAAAAGACAGAAAAGATGAAAACACAATAATATCACACAATTGAATACTCTAGATATTTTATTTATGAATGGGATAGATATTATATGAAATTAGTTAAGATGTTTACATAAAATGTATGAATATTCTTTTCTTTTAGTAATTCATTAAGTTAATTAGTTAGTAATTACTCGATACACATGATTAATTTTATACACACCTAACTATAATAATTTATACTTTATATTTTTCTTTACTTTACTTGTCCTTACTTCTCATTTCTTTTATTATGACACTATCTCTCAGTTATTTAATTAGATATTAATTAATTAATACCCTACACACATACTTTTGATTATTATTAGTTTAATTTTAATTAGTTAGAATAATTTTCTTTACATAA
>JAMPIV010010325.1:0-16382 GCA_024509875.1 Oreohelix idahoensis | reverse complement strand
ATAACCAGAATTCAACACCATTTCAACAATATCAAGGAAAGCAGCACATCATGCTTGGGATTCCAGAAAGGAAGAAGCAAGAACTGGATAACACCAGAAACATTAAACCTAACATAACGATGAAAAGGAAATGAAAAGAAAGAAAACAGAAACGAAGTCCCCCAGGTTAAAGCACCTATATAAGCGAACAAGTAAAGTCCAGCTGTTACAAGGAAGTTACAAACGGCCGAAACCTAGAGCCCAACAAAAGGATTTTTCCTAGCCTAGTCTTAGCAGAGACAGGCAGAGGCAGGAAGCACTGAGAAAAGAACAAAGCACAGAAAAAAAAATATACACAAAATAACTAAATTTCATCAGCGGGAAAATCGAGGTCTGCCAAACACTATTACATTAGTAAGAAATTAAGCAAGGCAAATCTCATCACGACACAGCAGAGGGACAGGAAATAAGATGGCGGCAGCATGCAACTTCAGAGAACTACTTGAACACAAGGAACCACCAGAGAACACAATTGAATGTTCCCTGAAGGCTGAAGAACGAGTGCATAGATGCTCTTACAGAATACAGACAATTCCACGAAAAAGAAGAAATCATCACAGCAAATAACAAAGGGTTTTAAAGAACGGAAAAGCTCCAGTGGCCCATGATAACTTAAATGCAGAGTCTATTTGGGGGGGAGACAGACCCTGAAGCTAGCAGAGCAGAAACTATTAGAACCACTATTTGCACAAGTCTGGAAAACGGGGACAACACCATCAGAGTGGAACAAAGGAATAATTGTCAAATTGCCCAAGAAGGGAGATCTTGCAGACGCAATAATTGGAGAGGAATCACTCTTCTCTCAGTTCCCAGCAAAATACTAGGCAGGATAATTATAACAAGAGAATTTCAAAAGCAGTAGACCACAAACTGAGGAAAGAACAAGCAGGATTTAGAAAGAACAGAAGATGTGAAGATCATATATTCACTCTCAGGAACATTATAGAGCAGTGCTCAGAATGGCAAAGACACTGTACATTAATTTCGTTGATTTTGAAAAGGCTTTTGACAGCATACATAGGGACAGTTTATGGAAAATACTGAGGGCTTATGAATTCCAAGCTGCATAGTGTCAATCATAAAAAGCCTCTATGCCAACTTTACGTGTAGTGTTGGGCAGAGCAACCTAACCTTCGAGGTGAAGACAGGAGTACGACAGGGATGCCCCCTTATCACAACCACTCAATTGTTGTAATACAGACATAGGATCTGGAATGATGCGGCAGACAAACAAGAGGGCATCCCAAGAGAATAAAGGATGGACAACATTTTTCTACCATTGGAAGATCTGGAATATGGCAGATGACAATTGCACTAGCTAGCACATACAAACAACACAAACATCCAGAAAAAAACGGACTAGACTTAATACGTATTCAAGCCATCAGGTGGGCTTGAGAACCTCATCAATTTGAAAGAAGTTCAAAGTCACTGAACGCTCTAAATGTGAGCAACCCTGTATCCCATACCAGAGAAGGAATTCAGTAACTGGTATTGACAAGACATACTCGCTATCACATACCTAGGATGCATAGTAAAAACCAGACGGTGCGGGCAGGCAAAGACATCAACAGCAAATGAATAAAGCAAGAACAGCCTTTTTTTAAGCCCTAACCCCGCTAATCTGGAAGTCCTCTCAATACAGCGCACAAGCACAAAAATAAGATTATATCAGAGCTGTGGAAATAAAGAAAGCGTTTCTGTGCGTCTTCTATGGTTTGCAGAAAGCCGAGAGTTAGTAAGATAAGGAAATGTCGAAATTGGTCCCCTCTTTTTCAACACAACATGCCTAAGAAAAAAAAAAAAGATTCACACGAGATCTTTTGACCGAATACCAACACCAACCAAGATCTGCTTACTCGTAGCAAGCAAGAGGACATGCACACCATCATAGCTGGCAGACGCTGGAGCTGGGTTGGCCATGTCCTCAGAAGAGACCCCGATGCCATCACAAGAACAGCTATGCTTGGACCCCTGAAGGAAAACGAAAGAGAGGCCGACCAAAAACAACCTGGCGGAGGACTGTGGAGGCTGAGATGCAAAGAATGAACCAGAGTTGGGGCACTGTACGAAGGATGGCCACCAATCGAGCAATAGTGGAATCAATTGTTGTTGCCCTACAAGACGCCACTAGCCCTGATGCCCACCGACCCCCTTGACGGCCGGCGGCTAAGGATCAAAGAAGAAGAAGAAGCAGACTGATACGCTTGCTCTATCTATCGCAGCTCCATTTATCGATTCCTTGTTTAAATAATATTACATTCCACGGACATCCGTGAATGATACTTTTCTTGCGTTCGATTCAGCATGTAATAGTGTTAACGTTTGAAAAGATGAACCGCTGTAAATGTCTTTGTGATGTTCACAAATATGTCAGAGTATCATACCCAGATAGCCCCCTCATAATGCCATGCACACACACAACATGAATTAACGATCGATCTGTCTAAATTTTTTAGAAAATCACAAATAACAAGCGTGATATAGTTGAACAAAGCGGTCAGCATCGTTTGCCCATAAACAGGGCAAAAGGTTAACCTCTGTTGGCAGACCAGTCTAACATCTTTAACCATGTTTGTTATTGTTGATCACAATCGGACATCACACTGCACATCCGGGCAAATCCCCCATAGGAACTTAAAAATGTTGAATGGTATGGAGATGCAAATTGTACCTGTTGCGTGGCTGGTTGTTCAGGGGACGACCCTGCCCGTTTACTCTAGCCGAGAAGACACACTGCTTTTCAAGGTGGGGTAGTCAATAAAGAAACTTTCAATGAAATATGTGCCGGCGTATGGTACTGAAGTAGAAGAACTTTCAAGCCGCTGATGGATGTGCGAGTTACCGAGCGGTCACAGTTAACCCAGCTATCAAAAATTAATTAAGCTGACGCTATTATAAAGGTCCGCTCTCTGTGTGGGTGGACAAATTAAAGTAACTATAGTTTGCTTGTAAAGGTATGCAATTATTTTCTCTTCACACTATTTGTGTGTGTGCTGAAAGCCAAAGGTGGCCTGGACCAGAGTTTCTACAGCAGCAGTGAAAATTGTGGTTGTGGAAGATCTCGGAGATGAAGTGATAACAAAACTCTAGAATGACATCCACAACAGCAGTTTTTACATTACATTATGATCTACTAAAATAAATTGGTATTCATGAGCTTTCCAACAGAAAGCGAGGAAGAACACTGCAGGCAATTAGTCTCATTGAGTCATGTGTTCCAAAGTATTATTCGTACGAATTAACATGACGGGAAGAGCGAGTAAATAGAATAAAAGCAGAAGTTGGTGATGAAAATATGTGGATTTTTAGAAGGTTAAAGACCACAAAAATACACGTGATATATTAAGAAACATTAATAGAAAGAGCCGTGTTGATAGGATGATACTTGTGCTTTTATAGACTACATTAGAAAGCATTTGACAGAGTGAAATGTATGAGGAAAGTTATCCAAAAATCTGGCAGTGACATTGTATGTCCGGCTCACTGTCGCACAGGGGAATTCATAAGCATGGAGGCAGATAAAAGGAGCAGAAAAAACAAAAGACAAACAGAGGATATTTTTGAGATAATTGTTAAAGCATGCCAAAAGACAGAGTTAAAGAAAGCCACAGATAGCAAGGGGAAGATGGATTATGACAGGTTTGTGAGCACTTTAAAGTCCCAATTACAATGCACTCTGTAGAGCAGATGGGCCACTATTTTCAGGAAAAGAAAGAAAACAAAAAATCGAGAGGATAAGATGACTGGCATCTGGAAGACCATTTTCAGGTTTGCTAAAGTAACTATGCTGAACAACCACGGCCAGAAACTCTCAGCTCTGGGAAAAGAGAAATTGGAAGATAATATCTAAGAAAAAGCCTAATTTCTATGAAGGCAAACCTCTAAACATGACAGATCTTTATGATGGCCTAGTAAACCAGGATAACTTAATTCAGACACCAAGCCCTCCAACAAAAGTTTGTATACAGTGTACATGACAAATCACTTGTCACATTTACTGTACATTATATTTCTACTTGTGAGGTCAAGTAGCCTTCTGAAGATATAAAAACGTTTCTGTGAGTACTCTCATGGAATCATGTTTACTGGTACACTGTCTTCGTCTCCGAAAATCTTTGCCCCCCCGTCAACCCATGTTCCCCTTGGATCCTTTATCATGCTCTACTTTCTTGTGAATCTATTATGTAGGATTTGTGCAGAAAGGCTGCTCTGTGGTAATTCTGAACAAAACATTTCCTTCCAACTGTTTCTTTACATTTAACGCAAGATCCGTCCCACATTTATTGTGCTAATTTGCTCACTTTTCTCTAGCAACCATTATAACTGACTGGTTTTCTATCCATGTTCTGTTAACATTTGGGTATCCTGACTACAAGAACCCTGGAAAGCAAGTATACAACATTCCAAATATATATCAACAAAAACTTGGAGTTTTAAAGAAAGACAACACTGTAATGGATGATGAGCGAAAAGGAAAAATTTAATGTGTTAAGACAAGGAAAAATAAAATGTTTTTCAATGAAAAATAGAGCAAAAGAAAATAAACATAAGGAATTAAAAGCTACAACCAATGTTGCCCAAACAAGAGCTAGTATAAAAAAAACAAAAGGAACCAAGAAACAAGCATCATTAAAAAAATGAAAAACATTAATTATCTAGGAAACAATTTATGTAAATGCTAGGAATGTTGTTTTTAGAGTTTTTTACACAGCATGGTCCCCAAAAGTACACCCGTGAGGCTGAGACTGATCCAAACGTTTGTATGAAAAAAAACACTTTGGCTTGCAGTAAACTTCATAGAAAATTTTATGAACAAACCAAGAAGTGTCAAACAACTGTCCTTTTCAATAAACTGAAGGACACTGTAAAATGTGTTAGGGAATCAAATAAACACACTATTGCATATTCCTAAAACAAATAAATATATTAATATCCTGTCACATCAAATGGAATCCATAGCGGTCATCTAACCAGCATGAAACTATCTCAACTTTAGATTATTCCGCAACATAAGAGTTTGTCTAGTCCTTACGATTTCTCGGTGTTGTTAAGTTACAATTAACAATTAAAATCTGTGCTATATAGTAAAGTAAAGCTTGAAAGAAAAACATGAGCCAAAAAAAATATAAAACCCCCCCAATGCAACTGAAAAAAAAACTTGCCCCACATTCTGGCTAAGACAACAAACGTACATTTAAGCTTTAAAAAAAATGCTATGGATAGTGTTGGAACATTGTGTCCTTTTGAGTCTAATGGCGACAGAATAACGTGCAAATAAACTGAGAAAGAAATGCCAGGAAGAAATACTATCAGTTTTTTAATGAAAGTTAAATTACTGCTCCATTTTTCAATTTTAAAAATTGCAGAATAAACCAAAACCACAGTAAACTTTATACATAAGAGACAAACTCACCATGGTTAATGTGGATTCACAAACTTGAATTGCATTCAATTAAAAAAAAATATATTAAAATCCACATTTTGACAAGTACTTGTACAGATGGATGAAATGTATTAAATGGTATTTTTTTTTAACATGTTGGAGCTGCCAGCACTATGTTTCAACCTCACTTAGGCATCTCACAAGAGCTCTGTTCTTTCTTTGGCCTCATCAGAGACAGGAGAAAAAAGAGGCCCCCCACTATGAGGCCTAAATGAATTACAAAGCGGTAAAAACAAATTCAGAGTTAAGGTTGACATACAAGACTTCATATGGCATGGTTTTTTTTTTTATACACAGCAATATTAATTCTTTGGCTAAAAGTTTGCCATGAAGATAAAGTGGAAGCCTAGGATTTGTTTGGCAAATGAACTTGTACGTGTAAATATTTAAACCAACACTTAAACTGAGTGTTATCTCATGGATTTTTTATCATAGCAAATGTATTCAAATTTATTTAAAAAAAAACAAACTATAAATGACAAAACTTATTGGCAAAAAATTCACCAGCCAATTTGATTTAATATGTAATGCTTTTTCCTGCCGAATCTCATTTACTAAATGTTAAGTAAATCATGTCTCTACTCCAACTCCTGCTACTTGCAACGTCTTCATCCTTGTCAAACAAGTATTTCTCCAAGCCCAACCCCCAGCACGATTCAGCCTGAGGCAACAAAATCGGTTAACTGCTTGATAGATTCCACCTGGTCTTTCAATATTCATATCTCTATGAAGTCAGCATGCTACAGCAACAAAGAAGTATTACCAAAATAAATTATTTAACTTGGCTTACACAAAAATAAATAAAACGATTCATAATTATCACTAGGGATCTGATGGCATTCACTGAAAAAAACAGTTTTAGCTCTGAGTCTCAGTACTGCACAGACAAGTAATATAAATTAAATGTTAAAGAGTGGCCTTATATATATTCATTTGGCTTAGAAAAAAAAATAAATAAAACAAATCAGTTATTTTTGTTTAAAAACAGAATTGCTGTGTCATATGCACGTCGTTTTTTAAGTCTTCCATTATCTTTTTATGCTCCTTAACTGGGCATGGGAGTCACCACTACAGAGCTGATCCCCATGTTCAGGAAGCCTGGACCAAGCATTCACATGATCTTGTAATCAAAGAGGGCTTCCTTATCTGTGGCAATTTGTATTAGATAATAGGTTGCCAGCCCCATGCAAGCTTAAATATTAGTTGCCTTTTTGGTTTTTTTAAATGACAATGTTTGTAAACGAGTAAGATAGTTGCCTTGTATGACATGTTTGAACGTGTAGATAGTTTTCCTTTGTATGACATGTTTGAAAAAACACGATAGATAGTTGCCCTGTAATGACATGTTTGAACGTGTAGATAGATTGCCTTGTATGACATCTTTTGAACTGTAGATTTTATTGCCTTGTATGACCTGTTTGAACGTGTAGATAGTTTTGCCTTGTATGACCCCCAATGTTTTGAAAGTGTAGATAGTTGCCTTGTATGACATGTTTGAACGTGCTAATGAGTTGCCCTTGCTATGACATGTTTGAACATGTCAATAGTTTCCAGTTGCCATGACATCAGTTAGAGAACTGTAGATAGTTTGCCCCATGTATGACCAAGTTTGAAACGTGTAGATAGTTTGCCTTGTATGACATGTTTGAACGTGTAGAGATAGTTTTTCCTTGTATGACATGTTTTTTTGAACGTTTGTAGATAGTTGCCTTGTATGACATGTTTTGAAAACGAGTAGATAGTTGCCTTGTTTATGACCATGTTTTTTGAAAGTGTATATAGTTGGCCTTGTATGACATAGTTTGAACATGTAGGATAGCTCTGCCTTGTAATGACATGTTTGAACGAGTAGTAGTCCTCATTCTTATCTTGGTCTTTTTTTTAGAGACCCCCCCAAACTACATTGGGCCTACAAAAAAATGTAATGTTTAATGTCCCACGAAAAGCGCCCCTCCCCCCCCCCCCCCCCCCCCCAAAAAAAAAAAAAAACAAAAAAAACCATGCAAATCACCGGCAAAGAACACAAACAATTCCTGTCAATAGATTAGCTTGAGGTGATGTACGGGCATACCTTTGCATTATTGTGCTTTGCAGATTTGTTGTGCGGTTTTTTTTTCATTTTATTATGTTTATTTATAGAAACGTGCCTTATTCTTTTGATAGATTTTGGCTCAGGTTGCTGATGGAACTTAGCATTTTTGTAAGCCAATAAAGTATTTTAAATTTTACTGTACATGTTTTTTTTTTTTTGGAGCTAGCGTTATTGCTCAAACTTATATATAAACAAAGTGTAAAACATTGATTTTAGGCTTTTTAAATGCACTGGAAAGCCAATAAAATTCGTTTGAACCGCATTATTGTGATTTTCGCTTTATTGGCGGTGCCCTGGAACGGAACATGCACTATCTCCGTGGTATGCCTGTATTAACAACTGGGAGAAACTGACGGGAAGGAGATTGTAGATAACATAAGAGATAACATTGGACAGCTGTGCATACACAGCATGGGTGAGAGCTATCAGCAGATAGTGGCATGAAAAATTACCACGGGATAGAGGAAAGCCATGACTGCATGATAAGAATTCAAGGCTGCACTTTCCCCAAACAGATACTGATGCAAAATTATAGAATTAGACTTTATAATTAAAGCTTTACCAAAACATTTGATATTATTATTATTAATTTTGTTAATAGCTTTGTCTGAAATATTGTCACAAACACCACCGGATTATAAATATGAAAGCAGGATCTCTGTACCATCTATAGAATTCATAATGTCCTAGTTTGTGTGTTCCATGCTGCCATTATCTTCTCCCTAAGTAAAGAGCGGAGTCAGGTTAATCAATTAACAGCTGGGTTGACTGGTGAGTGAAGATACATAAGGTTTCAGATACCAGAACCAGTGAATACTTCTCACCGTGTGAAGCTATAGCCACTCCTTACACTCTGCAAATTGGAGGCTCAAAAGTGAAAGCATGGGCACAGACCTAAGTTAGCTGATACTATACAGGAAAGGCTGCTTAAAAGCACCTAGATGATCTTGTGGTGTTACTTGATTCCATGGCAATTTTGTTTAACATGGTGGTGCCTAATGTACACCCTCAACATAATAACCTTCTTATGATATGTCAGGTGGGAAACATAGTACTTATTCTTTACTGTGTCCAACTAGCTGTTTCTTTGTTAGTAGGGTGCCCATGCTTACTGAAAACCCTTGCCCTGTATAAGCCTTTTTTTCCCCCTTTTCTTTTGTTGTTTTTTTTGTTTTATTTTTATTTTTTTTTTTTTAGTTTAGTGCAGCCATGTTTGATGGTTAGTGCACTGGCTTCCCTAGCTCAGGTGGTCCATGGTTTTGATCCCCCTGGTGGAGGTTGGAATTTTTTAGACCGATAATCGGGCTCTGGGGGTCAAACCCTGCCTCATGAATTGGTACCAAGCAACTCTGGAAGGTTAAGGCGGCTTGCGTGATGCTGACCCACATCCCCCCTAGTGTGCGGATGGTCAAGAAAAATGGGCCTAACACCCATATTCCCAATATGCCTCCAGGTGTCACAGAATCCTTACCTTCATTATGTTAAGTTGCCATGCCATTAAACACACAAAATTTTCTTACTTCGCGAGATGTATCTAATTTTGATGCATAACGATTTGATCTCTCTGCTCTTGAAAATAATGAATACATAAAGAAAATGCCAGGAATATTAAGTTGGATACACGATATCAGACAGAGTCCCTTAAAAAAATGAAAAAGATTTAAGGAAATGATTTGATACAATAGTTACAGAGTAAAGACAGTAAGGCCTTTATTGTGTGATATAGAAATAGTCTCAGTGGTCTCTGATTGGATGAAAGAAAGAAC
This sequence comes from Oreohelix idahoensis, assembly GCA_024509875.1. Classification (NCBI taxonomy): domain Eukaryota; kingdom Metazoa; phylum Mollusca; class Gastropoda; order Stylommatophora; family Oreohelicidae; genus Oreohelix; species Oreohelix idahoensis. Next base: position 7,039 of record JAMPIV010010325.1, on the reverse strand, counting down.
AGGATTACTGCTCCTCAGGCATGGCATACAAGGCTGAACAACCTACATTTATTTTTTAATTTTTTTTTTTTCTTACTTACTTACCTAGTCGTTCTATTCTCACACTGGTGTAAAAGTTTACCAAGAAAAATGCCATACCGTCCTTATCGGCAGTTTTCCTCCTGTGTTCTAATCTAGTCCTCAGCCCTTCAGGGATTGTCATAATGATGTACTCGCCAACAAACTCTGGTCATACTCAACTCGGTCCCTGCTTCCCATATTTTTCATGAGCCAATGTTCTTCCATTCCGTTTTACATAGCCAACCATCTTAGTTGGACTGTTTCTACTTGGGTTTTGCAGGACTGGTTTTATAGCCTCTGGTTGTCGATCCATGTATCCTTCTAGTTACTTCCATCACCTTCATCAGATACCTCAATACTAATGTTTGGAGCTGGCCTTTTGGTGGTTGTATCATTGCCCATGACTCGCCCATTCACAGTCAAAGACTGGGAATATAGCTGGAGCAGTAAACAAGCTCGAACCCCTCTTTATGGCAATGGCGCTATATGAAGTCTTCTCAGTTATAACTCATTTTTCACAATTTCGGCGCATTCTTTCGCTCTGACGATGCTTTTCAGTCATCTTGCGATCACCAATAAAAATTCTCTGAAATTGATGTCAGGCACATCTTTGATGCAGATCAATCGGATCCTGCCCTTTGAACGTTCATCCTATCTCAGCATTACTCTAACATATTAAAAACTTGTTATTGAGTATATACACAAAAATGAACTTTTTACTTAAATCATAATGGCATCCCAGCTTTAACTGCTAGTCATTCCTTCAACGTCAACAACAGAAACCCCCGCAAAAGCTTCATTCATGTCTCAGCCATCAAGAAAGACTTAGACTGATAGATGATGACGAAACAGTTTCTATCACCTTCAACATACCATACTACAATAAATATTAATTGATAGTCTTCAAGTATGCATTTGACTAGTCACTGTATCCCTGAGGATTATATATTTTAAGGTAAGCAATGAATGCACTAAATTTGTTGGTATAGTCTTATTAGTATACAATGAGTTTTTATGTCAAGTTCTATGTCTAACTTAATATATGATAGTGTAAACATGTTATAAGGCCTTTGCCTATACATTTGCAAGAGAATAAAAAGATTCTTCGCTGTACGGCCAATTCCTCGTTTTACAGCAAGGGCATGAATACGTAACCCCTCATAAAGCGGGGGTTCATCTGTACAGCCATTTTCGTCCTCTTGCCAATCTCTCTTTTGCTGAGGAATCCTCGATTTTATTGCCTGAAAAAGTCTCCCAGCTGCTGATCTTCAGTAGCCAACTCTTTTTTGATGTCTCCCTTCCAGTCTATGATAGCTCCAAGATATTGATAAAGTATTTGAACCAGCTCCAGGCTTTGTTCTCCCAGCATAAAATAAGATGCCCTTTTTCCTTCTCTCAAGATCATGGTTTTTGTCTTTGAAACTGCTGATAACCATCCCTCATCTCTCCAGTTTTCGTTCTTTACAGACTTGCTGGTTGGGATTGACAAGAGGTGCCTCTTATTTATCAACCATGGCTGACGATCATTAAGCAAAAGCCAGCTCAGAAATACAGACCTGATTCATACTTCCCAGTAACCCACTGAATACGATTTATTGGTCCTTTCACTTAACATGCTTTCACGTGTCAACCATCCTCGAGGTGGCATGAACAGATATTGGTGATCAGAATAACACCGTATCGTAAACCAGTGGTGGTCACAGACTGTTCCAAACTAATGGTTGCCGTCCTCCACATAAATTCCTGCAAGTCTTGTACAAGCTCTGTAGAGCATTGATCAAGGTTTTTGTTTTGTTACTGGATTGTTGTTCTTTCTTGCCAAATAAAACGGCAGTTCACAAAGTTTGCTCCATGGGACCTTGTCAAAACACGTTATCCAGTTCCAAAAAACGAAGATGCATCTTTCTCACCTTATAATACTCACGGGTCTTTTCACTTCAGCTGCCTGAGTGTGAAGATAAAGGTCCCGAGTACTTCTGTTTTTGCTCAGAAATCACTCTGGACTTTTCATCTATCTTGTGCACAGTTGTTCTGAGTCTCTGCTCCAGCATTCTAACGTAAATATTACCAGAAGGCTGACAACCTTATAATGTGATACAAATTGCTACAGAAATCCATTGCTGTAAAGGATCATGTGATCTGCTTGGTGTCAGGCTTCCGTGCAAGTGGACGATACTACAAATGGTGGCTCTTAATCACCAAAGGGAGCAAAAAGGAAAATGATTCAACGAATGATAAAAAGAACAGAAACCACAGACGGCCCTGCAGACAGTAAAATTTATGGAGAGAACTTTAATTGCCTATGCGATGGTCCTATGAGTGAAATGCACTATTAATTTAAGATTGAATTCGCGGTAAAAACATGGTTTTTACTTGTCTGTTTACATGGACATGTATGTAAAGTGCTATCATGGATTTTAGCGATCATGAATGGATAAATGTGAGCCCGATATTAATTTGTTTCAATGTGACTACTATTCTAATTCACAGGTATAATTTATCTGTTTCAAGTTCTTTTTCCAGTGTAAGAAAAGTTTTATGTCCATCGAATTCTCTTTTCTACTCTGGAAGACCTGGAATATCAGATGAACATTGCCACCTACTCACGCATTCATATCAAACATTCAAGAAAAAACCGATAGACTGAATAAGTATGGCCAGTAGGTTGGCCTGAACTTCAATCTGAAGAAGGCAGAGGTCATGACACTAAATGTGGGTAATCCTGAGCCAATAACAGGAAGGAACCAGTATTTAGAACAGACAGACACATTTACTTACTAGGGATGCATAGTAACACCTGACGGCAGAACAAGCAAGGACGATTAACAAACAGAATGAATTACAAGCGGAGCGATAACAGTGCCTTTGCTAGTATCAACAACATTTGGAAGTCTTCAGTTTTGGGGGGAATGTTAAGAAGGTTTGTTGTGTATGTAAAAGTAGTACTGGAGTGAGGTCAAGCTGTTGGAAGGCCTCTGATGTAGGACAAATTGATAAGCTTGTAGCTTCTAGAGAACTTTGCTTGATTCCACCATCGATCTCACTCAAAGTTTATTTTTTGGCATAGTATGATTGAGAAAACTATGTATAGTGTCTAGGGGTAATGTAAGAGGTGATGTTAGAAGAAACCTGTCAATACGACAAGAATTCATTACACATACATATATTTAAGTACTTATGTTATAGTCTCGACTAACTACAGTGTTTAAGTTGTATAGTTTTAGAAATTTCTTGTTTGTTAACTTTGATTTTTCTGACCTAAAACATAAAAAAAAAATAATTTGTTTTGGTCAGGGACTAACAACTCAATGTGAATGATATTCAGTATATATATGTATATAAATATATTCATAGATATATTAGTTTTTAAAAAAAAAATTTGTTTTTTACCATAATCGAGGACAATATGTCCAAAGAGTGATACGATGGTCAAAATTTTGTCATGGCTGATACTTAATCTGATGATGAATAACTGGTGTACTTGGAGGACCGGTTGAGGATTTTTCATCATCCCACAGTTTCTTTTGTTGTTTACAGTATTATTTACTTAGTTTTAGTCTTTGGGAGGAAAAGGTGTTTATTTGTGATAACAGAGGAGAATCTTATCTATCAGTCAATTAGTGATAACGTTTTGTCCCAGGCCAGATAATTATGACTTATTCTGGGACCCTGGGAATCAAAGCGATTTGTAGTAGGTTTGGCCTCAGAAACACACACAGGGCTCCTCTGGGTCTCGAAATGTCTTGTTGACTGAAAGAACAGATACCAGAGACTTCTTCGAAATCATGAAGAAATTGTTCCTGATATCAAGCAATTACCAGCACCAGACAAGTGCCAGCAGAAATCCTCTGTGTGAATAGAAAGTTTAATTGTTTTAACTGTCTTAACATCAAAACTTAATTCCTCCCCAAATTTACACAGTAATAATTAACATTTAGAATACAAAAGGACCACTCTAGTTTTTGATGGAACAATTGTACCAGTTTTTCTTCTCTTCTTTTTCCCTTCTGTAATGGCTGCTACGCCCTCTGCTCATTTTCACTGATCCTTTTTCCATAAAATAGATGGGTGAGTATGATTCATGATGACAAACTACATGTTCTTTTTCTACTCTTACCTCTTGGTAGTTTATTTTATATGATGAGATAACCTATAGGCCTGCCTGATGTCTGCTGAGGACCTATGTACTTACTAGTCGTGATGGATTTTCATCTAGCAGTATTTTCACACTCCCATTTATTTTTGATTAAAAGATAATTAATATTCGCTTCTGTAACTTACAAAATTTTCAATGAATAACACAAGAAATGTACGTTTGATGTGCTGAATAGGAATACAGTTTTGTTCACTTCTGCCTCTTGTCCAGTCTGCTGAGATATCGAATGTACACAGCACTGCTGTTCTCAACGCATCTTGCTTCTACAAATATTTTGATCAAATGGTCGTCCTAATGACTTTCTATTTTTTAAACGCTAGATTTACCAAAGCAGGCCAAATGGACTGTGCATATCTTGCGCGCAAAACAAAAATATCATAACTTATATTCTTCGTTACTCTAACTAATCTTATTTTTATTTATGAGTGTCGGCCGCCATAATATATTCACATTGCTTTATAACTACGACCAATCAAAATTTCCCGTAACTTTCTTTTCTCCAAAGTTGTTTTGTTCAAAAAATATGCCCATAAAAATAAATTACGCAGGCATGACATTCTCATGACTGTCCGTTCCGATCCTATTATAGTGTGTAATTAATGGCTATAAATTAGGTCATTGTAGATGGATTATTTTGTGTTAAACTGACAAAAAAGATCATTGCTCAGGAAAAGTCCCAAGTCAACCGAATATATAACTGTTATGGCCCTATTGTATCTTGGTTCAGGAATTCCAATTATTTTTTTTATGTCAGTTGATTATTTCTAGAAACTGCCACTCTGTTCCACTTACTTTTCCATGTACTTGTTCAAACTAATTACAAGACTTCTCCGTAGTACGTGGGAATTACATCATTCTCAATAAGAGCTAAGCCTGTTTTCGTGACCCAATTGTCTACATGTTCTAACTTTTACATCGTATTTTGAAAATTCCTCAAGGCAAGTCTTGCCACTGCGTTACTATTGGCTTTTAGTTTGAAATCAACGCGAAACGAGTTAGCATTGGGCAATCTATCCTTCTCCCCCCCCCGTTTTCCTATATACTCTGTCTTCTTAGGCAAATATTTGTTTGAACTTGGAAAAAGTGTTACATTTAATCTCAAGGTCACTTAGGAACATTGGGTACCTTTTATTCGGCCATAAGGCGTTATCAAAACTAATACGTTGGTGAAGACGCCAATTCTCTACCAAATTTTTAGTTCTATCTTATTTTTGACTTTATGCACTATCCTGTTATATTCTAATTTAGATATTGTATTTAGAATATCGTCACACATCTCCCCACTTTAGAACAGACTATCCTATGTCAGTTCCTAATTCAAAATACACATAGATAAATTTAAATCATTATGCCTGGTGACTACTCTGATTTTCATCGTACGGGTGTCTGCTTAAAAAGTCTGCACCTACGTTTTCCGACCCGGGGATATATTCTATGATAAACTGGTATGGCTGTAGGAGCAACGACCAACGTAATAATCTAGCATTTTCATGCCTGGCTTGCGACAGAAATATGAGAGGTTTATGATCTGTTTGGATCTTAAATGATCTACCATAGAGATAGATGTGGAACTTTTTTATCGCCCATATCAAAGCCAGACATTCCTTTTCACTTGTTGAATATTTTTGTTCCGCCGTGTTCAACTTACGACTAGCATAAGCAACTGGGGTTAAGTCCCCATCAAGTGAATTGGACCTTTGCAATAGGGCTGCCCCTAATCCGACGTTACTAGCGTCCGTTCTCACAACAAACTCTTGACTTAAGTCAGGCAATTTCAAGATAGGCTTGCTTGTGAGCTTTTCTTTTAACTCTTGGTATGCCGACTCACGCTGCGCTGACCAAATAATTTTATCAGGATTTCCCTTGCGCGTTAAGTCCGTCAGTGGTGCACATATAGAGTTAAAATTTCTGATATCCTTCTGGTAAAAAACCACATAATGAGACAAAGGATCTCACATCTTTTTTTGTCTGTCGCCTCGGAGCTTTCTGCAATTTCTCCAAGTTCTTGGGGTCAGGGGTCATGTTTCCCTGAGATACTGTGTGTCCCAAGAATTCCAGCTCTTTACATCCAATACAACAACATTTGGTCGGTCTAGCTGTCAAGTTGCCTCCCCGAGTCTATCAAACAACATATTCAGAGAGTTAATGTGTTCCTCAAATGTTTCTGTTGCTATGAGAATATCATCCATGAAATTCGTGATACATGGATTATTCAGGGGATCTAACAATTTTCGCATCATCCTAGAAAACACACTCGGGGCATTTTTCAACCCAAAAGGCAACATGTTGAATTCATAATGTCCATCCGAGGTGCTAAAGGCTAAATAAGGTCTAACCTCAGGCTTTACTAGAATCTGATAATAGCCTTTGCTCAGATCCACCTTAGAGAAATATTTTGCTTTGTTCAGCCTAGCAAACAGCTGATTTGTATCGGTTAATGGATCCACCTGACTTTCTGTGACAGCATTCAGTTTTCTGTAATCTATACACAGTCTGTGTTCCCCAGAGGGTTTCCTCAACAAAACCACACTAGAACTATACGAAGATTCACTGTGTGAAATAATTCCTTCTTTCAACAAATACTCTATCTCCTCCTTCAAAGCTTTTTCCTTAGCGAAAGGAATCAAATAGGCTTTCATACAGATTGGTGTTGGGTCTATAAGTTTCATATCATATTCCAACAAATTTGTATGCCCCGGTTTGTCCGTTAACACATGTGTATGATCATCCAGAACCTGTTGAACTCTCTCCCTCTGATTTCTTGTCAAGTGTGTACTGACTTTTACCTCTGCAGCTGTCTCACAGGGATGTAGGGGATATTCA